>JADLZL010005833.1:0-28830 GCA_015844335.1 Chrysopogon serrulatus
GAAATTTGAATTTAGGTTTTTGGACATTCGGCGTCGTCACTTGCTCCAAACTTCCTCAAACTTTTTCATAGCCTCTACATGCAATAAAGTGAATCTTCAAAAGTTTCATGATTTTTTGACCCATTTTGCTATATTTCGCTAATTAATTTATTTTAAATGAATTTTTCGGCGCATATTCCAACTTTGAGCTGCGAGGTGCATGAAATAATGAAACTTAGCCTTTCAAAAATGATATTCAAGTTGGAGAGTCTATTTTGAGGCCGTGTCTAGAAATCACCCAAAATTTCGAAGTCCTTCTCAAGGAACATGACCATCCGGTTGTGGTAGAGGTGCTTTTTTAATTATATAAAATTCAACCGAAGTCGAAAAATTACGAAACTTGACGAGGTGTCATGTTATCACATGTGGAGCCTATGAAAAAAATTTGAGAAAGTTTCGAGCAAGTTGCGGCGTGAAATATCAAAACCCGGACATCTCACATGTTATCACTAGTGATCTCATGTGAGATGTCCGGGTTTTAGATATTTCACGTCGCAACTTGCTCGAAACTTTCTCAAATTTTTTTCATAGGCTCCACATGTGATAACATGACACCTCGTCAAGTTTCGTAATTTTTTGACTTCGGTTGAATTTTATATAATTAAAAAGCACCTCTACCATAACTGGATGGTCATGTTCCTTGGAGAAGGACTTCGAAATTTTGGGTGAGTTTCTGACACGGCCTCAAAATAGACTCTCCAACTTGAATATCATTTTTTGAAAGGCTAAGTTTCATTATTTCATGCACCTGCAGCTCAAAGTTGAATTCTACGTTGGAAAATTCATTTAAATAAAATTAATTAGTGAAATATAGCAAAAAGGGTCAAAAAATCATGAATTTTTTTTAAGATTCACTCTTATTGCATGTGGAGGTTATATCTAAAATTTCAAAGAATTTGGAGCAAGTGGCGGATGAAAAAAAATGGAGGAAAAAATTACATAACTTTGCCGATCGCCTTTCCCTGTGGCGCCTAAGAAGAAAATAAATGTGGCCTTATCCTTTCACGGACGGCTTTTCCCTGGGGTGGCGTTTCCAAGAAAGGGCCTTTAACCCTAAAAGACCACAAATACCGAATTCAACCTTATCCATTTTCCTAACCAAGGCCCCGGCCGTCACCACGCCACTGCCCCGGCCGCCTGACGACCTGGGCCGCCTGCGCCTAAGAAAGGGGAGTGAGGCCGCCCCTAAGCAGCCTGATCCCCGCAGCCTCTGCAAAGAGAGAGGAAGAAGGACAAGTAGCGAGGAGAAGAGAAGAGGGAGAAGGGAAGAAGGAGAAGGGAGAAGGGAGAAGGAAGGAGAAGAAAAAAGAAGAAAGGAAGAAGGAGTCGCCTCATGAGGTCCCGCACACGCCGCCGTCGACGCAGGGTGCTTTTTCCCCGTGACGCCGACGAGGCCGGGGCGACGCACGACGGGGCGAGGAGGAGGCGCCGGGGGGCAGGGGGGGGAGGACGGGCGGCAGGCGGGAGCGGGCGACACGGGGGGAGACGTCTTCCTCGAGTTCGAGGAAGCCCTACCCGGTAGCGGGATCACACGCCTCCCTTCCACCCCGCTTCGCAGGCAGGCCACCGGCCGGTGATTCGACTCGAGGGTCCAAAGTAAGTAACCATTCATGTTTTTCATAACTTATTCATATGACATGTGAAAAATTGAATTTCAGACTAACAGCTTGTTCTTAATGACTCGTGCGCAAAGAATCGGAAGCTTGTGAACGGGGGATTCACGCCATATTAATGGCATCTTTGGGCCTCATAGTTAAGAAGCACTACCCCGGCCTTGTCACCATAGATGGGATCCAAAAGCCACCCACTAAGTGGCCGGACTTCTACAAGGTCAAGGACGCAAACGAGGCCCCCCTTGCCGATGTGATCAAGAGGGAGTTCTGGGTGAGTATTCATCGCATCGCTTTGTTAATGTCAATGTATTTGTTGTACGTTGTTGAAATAATGAAATGATACATGATATCTGTATGCAGGAGTGGTACACGTGCGAGCCGGGGCACGAGATCGAGGCGTCGCGAGTGCAGGACAAGGTGTGCATGGAGAGACTGAAGGACATGTACTATGAGGCGCACATCCAGGTCCTCATCAACTACCACGCCGAGGTGCTTGGCCGATCATTGCGCAAGTCGCAAGCTTGCAGGCGATGATCCCTCTCTCCCGAAACCCGACCTCCCCGGGGAGATCTACCTCGGGGTAAGTAGGAAAAATTAATTTCGATTCGATTCTAATTCAAGACCGATCACTCAAATGCACATTTTCTCGTAGTATCCTGGCGATTGGTGCAAAATGCACATGGACTGTTTGGGAGGCGATTGTGAACTCGTGGACAACGCCGAGGCGTATGAGAGGCGTAGGTCAAGTCCGGACATGCCAAGGGGGAGGACTGGGCCAAAGACACCACCAAGGGAGCCGCCCCCTCGGAGCGTACATGGACACATGGGTACCCTTCACACTGATTTATTTATTTATTCATTCATTTATTTATTCATTCTCATTACGTGTAATCGTTCTTGTGATTTCCTTGCGAACCCGCCGCATGGTGGCCGGTGATCAACGAGTTCACGGGTACGCCCCTGTCTCACGGGGCAAAGCGAAGGATCCGGAGAACGTCTACGACCCGGCGAAGGGGCCGACGCGTTCACCAACCCGAACGCCTACGAGAAGGTGGTCCAAGACACCGAGGCAGTTCGCAAAAGCGCCATGGTGACTTCTACGATCCACCCACCGAGCCCCTTGACACGGGACGCCCCCGATGAGGACGGGAGGAGGGAAGCAAAGATGGCGGTACTTTCTTGCCCCTGGCGTCATCGACCCAGCCACCGTTCCCACCCCTTCGTGAGGTTCGTCGATCGGACGGCAGAAGACCTCCTCCTGACGTCCCCCATACAACCCTCGGCGGCCAAGCTCTACGCAGATGATCGCGACGGTTCAGGTAATTATTCGATGTTCGTTGGTTTTACATATGTAACTTTCCATATGCATTGTATAAACATCACGGGTGTAATATTGCAGTCCCAGTGGCCGAGTTGCGGGCCCAACAAGGCGGCCCAAGAGGAGGCCCATCGGCAGAAGAACGGGCGGCCCAACAGAGGCCCATCGCCGGCGGTTGGAGGCTATCCAGAGCACTCGGCGCGCGCCCGGATGAAGGAGTTTGCTAGCTTCTTTTCGGGGCACGGAGATCCCCGGGTTTCGAGATGTCCTCCGTTGCCTTTCGTGATCTTCGCTCCACCACCTACTCTCGGTCCACCCCCATGTTTCCTAGCCCTTTAGGGACTCGGTGAGTTTCTAGCGATCTTTGTATCATTTTCACTTGTGCGGCCATCCCGCGGTACTAATGAGATCGCTTCTCCTCGTGCGCCCATCGTCGGCGGGTTCGAACCCTACACCACATCCCCTTTCTCCAGGCCATGTGGGGGCCGGTTGCCCCCTCGGCCACGGCTCTTGTGGCGGTGGTGTTCCTCCTCGGCCTACCCGGAAGGGGGGCTCGGGGTGGGCTAGCGACCCGCCGCCTGCAACAACATCGGATCCGGTTGGATGTACAGCCAGCCGCGCCGCAGTTGGACCATCCTCGTGGCCTTCGTGGCCGGTGGGAGCTCTTCACACCACGGTGGCGGCGGGTCGCAGGACGCCGCGGATTGGATATGTGCTTTGTGTACTTTGCAGGATGTTATATGTTGGTTATGCCTTTCGATGTTGAATGTTTGATGTTCGATGCTCGACTAGTACGATTTGTTGGATGATGGATTTGTTGGACTTCTTCGTTATGGTTTATGTGTGCTATATATGTGGATTTGTGTGATATATATGTGGATTTGTGTGATATATGTGAATTCTAGATATATAATCATATATGTGATTTGGTTGCTGTGATGCAAAACAGAAAAATAGACCAAAAATTTTTGTGTTTCCAGCTTTGCCACCTGCCAGGTGGAAAGCAGGTGGCAAAGCTGGAATCTCAGGAACGATGGCAGCTTTGCCACCTGCCAAAAATGGCAGTCGGCAAAGCATTCTTTGCCACCTGCCAAACAACGCAGTCGGCAAAGATTTTACTTTTTGAAAAAATAAAAAAGCCTTTGCCACCTACCAATAGTGGCAGTCGGCAAAGAAATTCAGCGTTTAAAAAAAATTAAAAATGTCTTTGCCGATCGCGGCGTGGCACTCGGCAACGGAACGCTCGCTCATCATCGCATGACGGCGCACGCCTCCTTTGCCGACTACCATGTTGGCGGTGGCAAAGGCTTTGCCGACCGCTTTCCACGTGGCGGGTGGCAAAGATTTCTTTACCGACCAGGCCTTTGCCACGTGTTCTTTGCCGATCGCCACGTGTAAAACGATCGGCAAAGCCTTTGCCACGTGTTTTAGAGCCTTTGCCGACTACTTTTGGCGATCGGCAAAAGAGGGGCATTCCAAAGTAGTGGATGGTGACCGTGAAATGCCTGTTGATGAAATTGGAGGTCATATTGAGCTTTCACGCTGTGTGGCGTCAGTTGAAGATTGTGGCGAGTTGAAGGTTGGTGTCGGTGGCGCCCCGACAAAATGAGAGGCCCTGTACAAAAAGTTGAGTGGATGCCTAATCTCTAGTTCCAAAAGATAAAAATAATGACATTCATATATCATTGCAAAGCACAGTGGTATAGAAGGATTATATAATTTTGATTTTCCATCATATGTTCCGACCTACAGTTACATGGTAAATTTTGGCCTCCATCTCTTCGCCCCTAATCAAGGTAGGGACTGAGTCTTGAGCAATAACGAATGTCGGTACTGATGATAAGAAAAATAGAAGGAATAGAAAGGCGGGCGACCTAAACATGCGTGAAAAATAATTAGAAGTGCTGCAGCCTCTTTGTCTCCCGAATGAAGTAGCACGTCACGGTGAAGCGGTGAACTCATATGCTACAGCCGGCCACGTTTATAAACCAAAAAATATAGTTTTTGTTGTTTTATTAATTAAATAAAAGCTCATAATTATAACAAATAGTCAGGGTATTTAGTAAATCTTGGGGCCCCATGATTTTGGGGGCCCTGTTCGGTCGCACGGCTCGCACGGGCCTAGGGACGGTGTGAAGGCCTTTCTGGGTGATGAGATTGTGGTAAATAGAGAGAAGGTTTTTAAGGCTCGGATAGCTGGTGTAAGTAATGGCAGTCTTAGCGTTGAATTCTGCAGAGATATCCAAGGCTAAGAGAGCTGGTAAAGGCGAGGTTGACAAGGCTAAGACGGCTGGTAAAGGCGAGATTTCAATGGCTAAGACGGCTGGTAAAGGCGACGGATTCTTGGGGTTGACTTCCCTAGCTGCTGCACATTTGATTTTAACATCTCCTGGTCGGTTATTTCGTTTTATGAGGTTTGATGTTAACTAATGGTGTGCAAGAAACATATGAACTCATCAGTCATCACTGTGATCGTCGTTTCTATAGTGTCCCTCATTAGTACTCTCCGTTTCAAATTATAGTTCGTTTGAGTTTTTTTAACCACAAGTTTGACCACTCTCTTATTAAAAAAAAATTTGTACAAACATAACCAAATTTAAGGCATTTCTTGAAGAACTTTTATTAATAAAAAGCAAGCAACAAAAAAAAAAATAATATTTTGAATAATTTTTAAATAAGACGCAGTGATCAAACTTGAGGTCAAAAAAAGTCAAACAAACTATAGTTAGAACAGAGTTAGTACAAGATATTGTGATACGAGGTCAAAAAAAAAAACCCAAGTCATACACAAACTGTTAACGTTACAAAATTACCATTCAATTACACTGAAACAGTGTCAAACAAACTTGTCTCCAACCTGAACGGATTCATGTTCCCAGGCTATCTGAAGAACAACACCTTACCGAGGTTCGGATAGTCGGATCACACACACCATCTGTCTAAAGGGCATAGTCCCAGTTTCTACCTTCAACCAGATATCCAAAGCATCAACAACAGCAAGCGTCACCCGAACAAAGCAGTAGAGCCAAAGGATGGAAGACTGACGATACAGATCTCTCAGCAGGAACCGCCATTGATCGCAGCGGCAGAATTTTCTAGGCAACAATACAGCTGCTGCTTATCAAAGCTGTGTAAATTGCATTACGCTGCACCCAAGCAGAATAGTATCCTCCTCTTTCGCAGCAAGCCATCATTTGAAAGTTGTGACAAACCAACAGCAAGAAAATGTGGATCACCAACCCGATCATTCACTTCAGTTGATTATATAGCATGTGATTTTCAGTGATCGCATTTATAGTGGAGCCAAGGGAAGTCAACAATACGAGTCATCAATACGGCAGGGCAAATAACTCTCTGCACATAGGGCTGATGCCTGCATCATTGTGGTCGGGAACTGCACTGTGCTGAAACAGAATGCTCTTGACGAACTTTTTCCTCTCCATAGTATAATTTGTTCATCTTTAAATAATATGGGAATACATGGAACCAAATCCTGAAAGATGGAACAAAGAGTTAAAAGCAAATCATCGAACTGATACTTCTGCAATTGCTTGTCAGCTAGAGAACAAGACAGCTCACACTAGTGTTTCTAGAGTCTAGACACGATGTAGGTTCAAGAAATAGACCGAGAAATGAAGCAACAATGAGTAGTATAGGGAGCAAGAGAGTCAAAATGACTACACACAGAAGAAAAAGCAAGAGAGCATACCCTAAGCTTCACACCGATTTTCTTGCAGTCACTAGTCCCAACATGAGTGCAATCTAGCCTGACAACTTCCACAGTCCTAAACGCTTCTCTCACTTTATCAACAACATTAACATAGACACCATTCCTAGCTGCACAACAATGAAAAACTCTTTGATTAAACAAATAGCTTGACAACACAACTATGTGATGGCAAAGTGAGCGCATATAATCCAAATGCTTATAAAACAATGTTCCAACTTACTCAGTTTTGTAAGGGGTGGAGAATTTAAGCCTCTGTTCCTCAATTCTTTTGTTTCCTCAAAAGTCAACCCTTCAGCAACATTTTTCACAAGCTTAGGATAGATAGGAGCTAATGGTTTCCACAACATCAATGGTATGCTGGGTCTTTTTTTTGGATCATAGTTCCGACCACGATACAGGATAATGATGTTTATGCAGCGGTATATGACTTTGCCACCTGTTTTATCCTGCGCAATGTGCACCCACATGAGGACATGACACAGACACTGAGAGAAGAATACAAATCCTAATATCATCAAGCATGTAGTACCATATTATGACCTCAAGATGGAAGCAAATGTTGTCCATGTCCAGTGTTGGCACTCCCAGACATTTGATCCTCACAGCTTCAGCACGTTTCCAATGGTTGTGGATGTCATCAAGCATATTGTGTGTTACCCCATCTTTCCCTGAGAGCACGAACCATCCGATTTATACCATATAGCCGAGGAATGTCTCAGAGATACATAACAGATAAGAAATTCAAATATGATGGTGCAAAAGTATATTCTGAAGAACAACATTCTCTAGATGCAACCGCGAGGTACTCATGGTAAGCAACCAATCAAAACATTCTCTAGATGCAACAGAACACATGGGTTTCAACCTACAATATGGAATCAGATGTAGTTCTTTATACTATATATGATTAAAGCAAACTGTTAAGAATGCCAAATATCCGATCAAAACATACAAAAATTTAGGACATATAGTACGAAATTTGATCTTTTCCACTCAAGAGACCAGAAATAGTGAACAAAGACCATTTCTCCCATATGCCAAGAACAATGAATTTCATTGCCCATTTCACACCAAAAACTGAATCCTACTCCATAACGCATCAACTTTACAAACATCTAGAAACGTTGATAATAGATGAAAGAAATTGGGGTGCATTAAGATTACATGAGAAACTTTTCAGAACCAATCCAAACTATGTTGCAACTGAAACATCTTTTTTGCAGGGTTTCAGCTCATTTCACGAAAATGGCACCTGACTGTGGCTAATCAAACAAGTACTCCCACTCAATAATAGGATTTGGAAATATATAGAACACAAAGCATCAGAAATAGACACCATTTGGGTACTGGGAGCATTAAAAAAACCCACCCAAATTGATCTGCCGAGAGCAATCACTGTGCCGGTACCTCTCCACCAGCTCGGCCACCTCCTCCTCCGACAGAGGCTCCCCGAGAACCTCCTCCCGGCTCCTCTCGTCGCCACTGGCATCATCGCCGACGCGTGCTGCGACAGCGCCGTCCCATGGGCGGTCGAGGCGGCCGGGTCCGAAGGGCGAGAACCGAGTGGGCTCGCGGAACCCGATGGGCCTCCACGCCGGGTCCGTCTCCGAGTACGAGTACCGGAAGTCAAAGGGAAGGTCGGAGTGCGCAGGCTCGTCGGGCCTGATCTTGCCCGCCGGGGCCTTGGGCTTTGGCGGCGGCGTCGATGGCGCCCGAGGTGGGTGCTTAGGGATCCGCGTGAACGGGGGGTCGTCGTCGGGGTCGGAGAGGGATGAGGAGGAGCTCAGGAGGCGGCCTGCCAGGGCCTGCGCATCCTGAGCGGGGCGCCGCCATGGGAGAAGCTTACGAGAAAGAAGCATCTTTTGTTGGGTTGGGATGAACCAGAGGTGGAACATGAACTAGGCTGACTATATTTTAGTTGGGTTTGCTGGGCCCCCAGTTTGCATTTCTGGCAACTCACAAACGATGGATAAATATTCTTATTACTCTCTCCGTATTTTAGATAAGGTTTGGGTTAAACATTTAGAACATAAATCATGAATAACTTTTAATTTGTTGAGTTTAAAATATAAAAACAATATAAATAGATATATCTTAAAAAATACTTTCATAAAAGTATAAACATATCACTTTGTGATGAGTATTTTTACAAAAAATATAAGTCAAAGTTTTTTTTTAAGACCGGTGTCATTTGTCCTAAACGACATCTAATTCCTATATGGAGGGAGTATCTAATAAAGTAAATTGTATGCATTATACAACAACTTGATTGTTGACCGTTTTTGTACAAATTAGCCCAAACGGCTTATAAAATGTTCAATTTAGTGTAACTACTACGCGTGCAGGTCTAAAATGTTTGATTTAATACAACAAACTAGGTAAATTGTACATCTACGGTCCAAACATTATAAATATCATATATTTTAGCTTATGCCATCTTCTTTAAATTGATTTTGTAATATTTTCTTATATTTTTCACATTTAGTTTTTTTTTTTTTTTTTTGTCTTACCACTATGTAATTATTGTTTAAAAAATATAATAAAAGCCTAAATAGCTTGAAATAAAAATAATATTTTTAGAGAATATTCTACTCATAGCTAATTTTGTTTGTAGACATAAAATATCTCTCATTTCATATATGAATATATTCTTTTTTGAATTTTAAAATAAAGATTCTTGTCTTGGACAACTATATCACTAGTTCAATGGAAATATTGATGGGCACATAATTATTAATTATTTGTTTCGAGCTGAATATACCATCTCATTGCTATAAAATGTGATCAAATACGTCATTGTTGTAACGTTGGACTGACTACAGATACACTAATTTGACAAGTTGTTGTGCTTTGAATTAAGTATTTTATAAGTTATTGGACTAATATGCATATACTTACCAAGTTATCGTACTAAATTGAGCATTCTACAATATTGGATCAATCTGCACCCACCTTTCAAGTTGTTATATGGTGGATGCAATTTACTCTATACAATATAAGAAGACTATTTTTTTAAAAAAACTCATATGTAACTCAGGGCCTTGTATTAACTGATGAGAGCTCAGCTAAATCTCAAGCTACTAAATACAAATTTTAGGAGTGTGTCATTCCATACAGCAGACTGATCCATGTCCCAACTCAAAGTTAGCACGCAGACGAGTTACAACAACAAGAAATATTGGACACTTTAAAACATCTAAATATATATAATAGTTTTTTATATTGTCTCTCACCTTCACATAGCTACATAGCTAATTTCAATGAAAACACATGAATAACATTTCTCCGGTTTTCTTGAATGAACCCAAAGATATGAAGTAATCGTAATTAATGCAGAGTACACAAAAAGATCTTTCGTGTTCGTGTGTCTATAAGACCTTGCGTGTTCAGTTGTCCGGGCTCAAGAGACACATGTCCTGTTAAAATAACTGTTTTCATCAAATGAATGGCCAGAAGAGCCTATACTATATTATGTTAAAATACACAAGTTAAGCCTAGCCACATGCATGTTACAGACTCCGTTAAGGAAGAGGAAAAGATTCACTTCGATTTGTTTTTTTCATTAAACTACCAGATATGCTTGTTTATAAACATATAAATAATATTCCCCCATTCCAAATTATGAGATACTTTTAGCTTTTCTGCGTACACTACCATCATATGGTTGAGTAGTTTTTATTATACATTTTTTTCTAGAGCCAAAGAGTGACGCCTCTGTTAATCAATATATCTAGAGCTGTACTTTTTTTTTGAAATTTAGTGTTGGCTCTACGGCCTTGTTATTGAAACCAAAGACTCGACTGAGTCGTGACTTACCAAATACTTTACAGACTCTGGGAGGGGGTTTGTCTACACACGTGACTCACCCGGGTCCCAACTCATACCTAGCCTAGCTAGAGCATATGTAGATGAATTACAATTTCTAGAAACTAGGAGAACATCATTACATATGAAAAACTCATGAAGGAGGACCCGTGTATCCCTAATCAATCCACCACTGATCGCTAGATCCATCGAGGACGTGAGCAGTGCCTGTTGTAGTTGTGCCGAGTCTACCTCAACTTGGACCCGAGAGATCCCATGATCCGTTGCCGATTGCAAAGCTTTTAAGACATGCCGCTGCTTCAGCGAGATAACACATCCGCACCGCTGTGTGCCGTACCCTTTAGCCGAACATCATAAGTTAAAGCGACCATCATTCTCAAAAAAAAAAAAAAAGTTTAAAGCGACCATCTATGTAAATAAGCGGTTTTCTTATGATTCCTACCTTTTAAATAATTATCATAGACGCACATTTGTCTAGGACCCACATGACCATTCAGACATTTACGGAGGCGGCTTCTGTGTTAATTAAGAGGACTACCTCCTAAAATAAATTTGTTTGAGAACCACCTTTGAATTTGTCCAATTTTTATCAAGTTTTATCGAAAATAAATTAGCATTGAGAAGATCAAATAAATGCACTATTGAAATATTTTATGGTGAATCTAATATTTTTTGATGTTGTAGATGTTTGTAAATAGTTTTTTGAATTTAGTCATTGTTAGAGAAATTATATTTGACAAATATAAGACGACATAATTTAAAATAGAGTAAGTATTTTTTTCTAGTCAAGACAGTGAAAAGGCCACAAGAAAATACTAGTAGGTCCACTGCAATCTATTAACGCACAGCGGATTAAAATGGACATGAGAATATTGAAATGAGGCCTCAAAGCAGCTTTCGGTCGGTTTCAGCTTGCTAATTTTGATTGGTGTGGAAGTAGTGTAGTGCAAGAAAGTTAGAGAAAACTTAGATGGGGACAGTACTAGTAGTATCAAATTTTGAGCTACTCTGATTATGTACATGATGAAATCTGAGATGTTGCGTTATCCATCATACAACAAGCTCGCGTGCCCTTCTAGTCTTCGTCTTCTTCCTTGTGTCATCGTGCAAGACGTCAACCAGCTCACGGGCACAAATCCTTGTCGCCACAAAAACCATCGCACGCCATATGAAAATCAAATAAATCATTCTCCCTCTATAAATACATAGCCAGAGTGCCAGACGAGCTCCGCTAGTCGCCGCCACCTGTCCTCAAAGTGTCGAGCACAAAGCTCCCGCCTCCCGCAGCTATCTCCGCAGGTCGATCGCCGCCGCCGGCAATGTCTGCCGCCCCGTCCGACGATTTTCTGAACGAGTGGCGGTCGACGTGGCCGATGCGCGCGCGGACGCTGGCCGGCACGGCAGCCATCCTGATGTCCCTCCTCACCACGGCCCGCCTCGTCGCCGCCTCCGGCACGGCCGTCGCCGACTCGCTCGCCGTTGCCCTGGCGGCCTTCGCGGGGTACTCCCTCGCCGACCTCACCACGGGGGGTGTACCACTGGTTCATCGACAACTACGGCGACGCGTCGACGCCCGTGTTCGGCGCGCAGGTCGTGGCGTTCCTCGACCACCACGTCCACCCGTCCACCATCACGCGCCTCGAGCCCTGCAACAACCTGCACGTCGTCGCCGGCGCCGTGGCCGTCGCGCTGCCCGCCGTCGACGCCGCGCTCTCCTCCGGTGGCGGCTCCCGGCGGCGGCGCACGCGTTCGCCTGCGCGTTTGCGGCGTGCGTGATGCTGAGCGTGCAGTTCCACGCGTGGGCGCACGAGCGGCCGTCGAGGCTGCCCCGCGTCGTGGAGGCGCTGCAGGCCGCCGGCGTGCTCGTGTCGCGCGGGCGCAGCACGCGGGGCACCACCGTCCGTAGTACAGCAGCAACTACTGCACCGTCAGTGGCATGTGGAACGGGCCTCTGGACAGATACAGGGTGTTCCGGGCAGTGGAGAAGGTGGTCTACGTTGCTACAGGTGTGCCGCCGCGGTCGTGGGGGATGAAGAAGAAGAACACGGAGCTTGGTGTCGTCGTGCATGAGATGATGCCTCCTCCGCCGCGGTCACCGTCATCGTCGTGATCCTATCCGGCGATGACGCTGAGTCAGTGGCCATCTGATTTGTTGATTGTTTATGTATATAGTCTGTTGTGTCTAGCCTTGAACGTTATTGTTGCTTGTTGCCCTGGAAAAAAGATTTATGGGACGGTGTTCACACCTAAGCCTTCCATGGTGCGATCGAGACTGTCCTGATGAATCTCCATGTACCTATGTTGAAATGCATGCCTTGTCGAAGTTGTAAATCTCAACTGCATGATGAAGGGAGCTAGGCTGAGTAGTTACCACGTGGATGTTTGGCGTCTCACGGAAAGCATGCTACGATACCATTGCTTAGAATTTTTGTTCCGCTTGCGGCCGTCGCCTCATCAATGGAAGCCAACCAAAGGTCATGCTCATGTATTTCTTTTGTTAATATAGTAGAAGAATGGTCCGCCCATTGCTGTGAGAAATATGTGAAACTATAATACTTATCATAATACATGTTAGGGGATGATTTTTAGCACTAATGTACACAAATAAAGATATTTTAGTAAATGATGCGGTTTGTTGATATATAAATAGCTTGAGCGCAGATATAATTATATGTGCTAGTGGATGTTGACGTGGACACTTTGTATAATGAGATAGGACGATGCTAATATGGATTGAAAATATACGATGTGTAGATTTTAATTTCATCTTTGTTTTCTTTAGAAACTTTATTATTGTACTTATATATTGACATACAGATGTATTTAGTATCCCAACCATCAGGGGACAACAATAGCTGTATACTTCGGCCAATAGTGTAGAAAAGCATATATTATTCAGACCAAACCGGTTTGACAATTAGTTAGCTGAAAAGAGTTTGGGCTTGATTAGTTGGCTACCAATTTTTGCACAACCAAAATGATGGCAAGCCAAAATTATGGTTTGCCAAAATCAAGGCTGCCAAAGTTAGGGCAAGAAACTTAGATCTATATTTGGTTGACTACCAAAATCAAGGCTTGCCAATTTTCTCTTTTATGTTGTTTAAAAGAAGTTTCTAGAGACTTGCCAAAACTTTAGCAATAAATATAGGTATCCAAAACTTTAGCAATAAATATAGGTATGCCAATTCTTTGGCAATGAACCAATTGATGACCATAAATTTTGGCAAGCCATAGTTTTGGTTGGGCAAAAATTGGTAGCCAACCAAGCAGACCCTTCATTACTAGCACAAAAAATGAAAGAACAAAATCTTTCTCATTCCACTTGGATATTTCGGTCACACCACTAAACGAAAGTTTCTTTTAGCAATGAAGGTATTTTTGGGCAGAGATGACTCAATCAAAATCCGTCTCTAAAAATGTTTCTATGCTAGCCTACCTCCACAAATCAATTTTCAAAGAGGATTGTATTTTTTAGAGGCTCTAAAAGAATCATTTTTAAAGCAATTGGGCTTGCTAGCCGCTTGGAGGTATTCCTAAAAGGTGGTTGACAATTTGGCCCACCTCTATAGTGGAGCACAGTAAAATTCATAATTTTTTCAAACCAAATCAGATGAAAAGAAACTTTATATTAAAATGTAGTACTCGAAGAGATGTGAAACTTTGTAGTTGATAGATTTTAATTTTTCTAATTTTCCAAATGACCTCCCATGGAGTAAAGACCTAAAGCAAAGTTGGAGTACTTGAAGGGATTTTGCAACTAGACATGGAACTGGGGATTTCGTTTGTCCAAAATATGGCTGGACCTCATCTTCATGGACTATATTAGAATTGAAATTGTTTGGAGTTGGATGATATGTGGATGAAAATCCATAAAAAGATTTGGATTGTGGACAAAGTCCAAAAATCCACTGGACGAGAGCTTGCGGCTCCGCCTACTGCGGCCGCAGCCAGCAGCCCGGCTCCAACGTCTCTCTCATGAATGGAATGGGCCTGCGCTACTTGGGCGTCTTGGCGTTGGGCTTCCTTTCTCTCCTGGGCCTCCTGGTATTTGGACCACCCCGTGTGGAAAAGTTATTTCGCGCGGGGTCGCGCTCGTGTAGAAACGAGCGACCCTTCGGTACGCGGCCTGGCCCACCGGAATCGAGCAATGCTGTGCGGTCTAGCCATGCCCATGCGGCATATTTTCCCTTTTTCTTTTCGGAAAAGTTATTTCGCGCGGGGTTGCGCTCGTGTAGAAACGAGTGACCCTTCGGTACGCGGCTTATGCGGCCTGGCCCACCGGAATCGAGCAACGTTGTGCGGTCTAGCCATGCCCATGCGGCATATTTTCCCTTTTTCTTTTTCGTTTTTTGCGGCAATTTATTTTCTATTATTATTTATTTTTTATTTTCATTTTTTAGTTATGATTTTTATTAGTTTTTTCATTGTTTCTTTTAGTTGTTTTGAGTTTTGATTTTTTTATGTTGTTTTTGTTTTAGAATTTGCATTTAATTTTTTATTTTTACTCTATCATTTTGTCTAGTTTATTTTTCAGTTTTTTTTTTGTCAATTTTTGTTTTATTCTATGTTTGTCAATTTCAGTTTCTTTTTTGGTAGCTATGTTGTTATTTTCAGTTTTAATTTCTCTTTGCTATTTAATAATTTACCTCCTAATTTTTTAATTTGTAGTTTTAGTTTCCAATCTCATTCGAATGCATTTCTAAATCCTACATATTAGTTGTATAATAACTTAACCTCTAAGTTGGCATCTTATCCTATGCTTCTTCTAATAATTTGCCCCCAAGGTGCAGCTTGTCTATTTAATAAATGTCTCTCTAATTGTCAGCTAGTAATGTTTCTCAGCTTGTATAATTGGTTTGTTAAACTTGTCCCTTTTGTTGGTAGCTTATACAATGCTTGTTCCAATAAATATGTATTTAAGTTGTAGCTTGTCTTATTTTTATATCGCTACTTATTTTTTTAATAAATGCTCCCAATTGGCAGTAAGCCATGTTTCCTTGCCTTTTGTAATGTGTTGTGGTATAATAATTTCTCCATAGTTGGCATCTTATATTGTCCATGTTCTACCAAATTTCCCTCCCCAAATTGCAGCTTGTCTCATTTTCGTTGCTACTATATATTATTATTTACTAAAATCCCATGATTGGCAACCATTCATATTTCTCAGCTTTTGCAATGGATTATATAGTAATTTGCTCCCCCAATTGGCAGCTTATGCAATGCTTTTGTTTTAATAATTTGCTCCCTAGGTTGCAAATTGTCTCATTTTGGGCCTCTAGTCTTGTTCTTTAAATAAATCCCTCTAGTTGGCAGCTAGTTTGTATTGTTTCTACATAAATTATTACTCGTTTTCCAATATATAAGTTGCAAAAAAAACTCTCTATCAACTCGATTCATGTATTTGCTCTTGAAATACTATAATATAGGTCTAGTACCTTTATAAAAATATTATATAGCAATCTTATTATATTTCCAAGATAAGAATCAATGATCTTTGTTATATTTTTAGAGTAGCAACTTTAGTATTACATGATAGTAACTTTTTGATATCTCTTAATTAGCATAATTTACATATAAATTGCTATTAAAATAATTTTTTAGATTATATGTAAGTGAGATCTAGTTTTGTTTGTCTCATCATATAGAGTATATCTGTGAAGACAAAATTAAAAATAAATACACTATTTAAAAGTTATAGCAATTTAAAGAAAAAATTTATCTTTTAGGTTTACATGCACGGTAGCTGTGCTTGCATGCAGTGGGTCAGTACTGTCGCTGCGCTTGCATGCAGTGGGTCAGTACTGTCGCTGCACTGCCTGCGCAGGACTTGGGTTCGCTCAGTTGCATGCAGTGGTCCCGAGCGTGGGGCTCAGTCGCTGGCTCGCTGTTCGTGGTTGTTGGTTGGGGTCGCGCGGGTCGCTCCTTATCCTCGTCCCACCCCGTGACTCCACAGTTTCAGTGTTGCTTCAGGCTCCTCCGTAGACCGTAGTCAGAACGGTCGTCTGGCAGCTGAGCTGAGGAATGGAATTTCAGGTTAAAAAAAAATGATTGCTAGTAGTACATATTAGAAGCCATTAAAATTGGCTATACGAAATTGTATGACTGGATTATTTGCCTTAACTGGGAAACGCTTGTCGTAAGAATGGAAAAGAGATGAAAACATTGAATGAAGACATTTGGTGCCACCTTTCAGTATTTTGTACACACGTATAAACGTGTACAAAATGCAGACGCTTTGGTAGTAGGTGTAGGTAGCTACTACCTACTTTTCCCAAAAAGAAAGGAGGAATAAGCTACCGGAAACCTACCCCGGCTGATAGGCTCCACACACCAGAATCTGCCCTGGTCGTAATCGGAACATTGATCGCCATTAATTCATTGGTCCAAACGGAATTGTAGCCCAACAACTGTACATGTACGTTTCCGCAGTTCACACCACCAGCTCCAACGAACTCGGGGACACATCATGCCATTTTTTCCTTCTTGTTTTTGTGCTATTTCAAATTCAAATTCAAATGCCACTACCAGTGCCACAAATAGTAGTGGTACGGACGCAAACACGTTACTGGTAGTAATTGAATTCAACTACTCAAAGCTATTGACTTCCATCATTTGTTTTATTATTATTGCTATTGAACAATGGCCCAGATCAAGTGAATCGAATCTCGAATCATGATTGGATAAGTACAGAAGTACTTGTGTGTTTGGAATATATACACTAGGTTTACAACTTAATACTTTATAGCCTTTTGAAATAATATACAGTACAGTGGTACTGCTTATTTTATACTCCCTCCATGTTGGTTTTTGTGCTATTTCAAATTCAAATTCAAATGCCACTACCAGTGCCAAAATATAACTTTGACGCAAACACGTATATTTATAAAAATATTCATCACAAATTGATATATTTATGTTTTTTATGAAAGTATTCTCTGTTGAACAATTCTATTCATATGGTTTTCATATTTTCAAAGTTAACAACTTAAAAGTTATTCATGTTTTATGTTACAATGTTTACAACTTAAACTTTATCCAAAAATAACTTCTATTTCCTATACGGAGGGAGTAATATACTAGCTGGTGGTTAAGCAAAAGGTTTAATTTGGCGTAGTTTAAGGTCGTTGATGCTGGACAGCGACCGACCATCAGCATTGACGAGCAGCTGAGAGGCGGCCCTCACCACTTCTTCACACGAGTGCCCCGAATGGCCGCTGCCATCTGACATCATCAAGAAGAAGAATTCGATAATCTCTCTGTTCTAAAAAAAAATCTATAACTACTTCGTATTAGTTACTCCTACGTTTCCTTAATATTGCAACTTCGGAGTTGTTTAAGTCATATTTTTTAAATTTTAACCAAATTTTTAGAAAAACACTAAGATGTATAATACTAAATTTGTACCATTAGATATCATACAATGTATTTTCACAAGATACTCATTTTATGTCATAGATATTTATACTTTTTTCTATAAAGTTGATCAAAGTTAAAAAAATTTTGACTGACACGGATTCTAGGAGTTGCATCTTTCAGGGACGGAAGTAGTACGTGCCAGTTAAACTAATCACATTTAATCAAATTTCTAATAAATAATATTTATATTTAGAGCTCTAAATTAATTTATTGTAAAAATACTAATTAATCTAATGATATTATTTAATACTGTAAATATTATTAATGATTTTATAATTGATTCAATTTCTAAGATACTAAGATATAATACTATGTTAGAATTACATTTTTTGTGGGAGGAAGCTAGTACCACCAACTGATGACACAGATTGAGAAAGAACATGTGCTCCAAGGTCCTGATTCCTGAAAATAGATAGGTAGACAGAGGGGTGGCCGATGGCCCCCATCAAAGCACCCGGGGCCTAAGTGTCCCGACTGCAGTTTAGACTTTAGAGCCATGAAGTCCAACTACTTTTTCCCAACGAAAATTACTTAGCACCATCTAGAATGCTCCACATTTAAGTTGATGTCATATTATCAGTTACTACTAAACTACTCTTTAATTATTTATTTATTTTTACGTCATTTATATTTATAAATTTAAGGTAATCGGATATATATAGTACATTTAATTACAAATCTAACCCTAACAAGTTTATTTATAGTACAATAACTAAAATTATGGGTTAAGGATTTTAGAGATTGACTCTTGATCTCTGAATACACACCTTATGAGGCCTCATCAGGTTGGCTCATTCGAGGCACAGGAATCATCATTCCAGCTTAAATAAACTTTATACAAATTAATTAACTAACCATTTTAGCTAGGATTCTTTTTTTTTTAAAAAAATGGTCTCCTATTCCCATGTTTGGTCCTTTTCTTTTCTATCATCAAAAGATTGAATGAGAGTCACTCACACTCTTTGGCCTTGTTCTCATAGTTGAGTAGTCTAATAGTACAGTAGGGTCGAGTCGACCAATCGAGTTGTAACTTGGTACCTCTGCATCGGAGAATGCCTCCAAATTGTATGGTTTTTTCTGGCCCGGTTTTCCAAAAAGTTCGGTAATACCAAAACGAAAAAAAAAAATGACACTGCCAAGTTCTGTATACCAAACAATGCAGTGCTACACCGTGTGTGTGTGTTTTTTACACAAATATTGGAATGTGGAGTATTTATGTGTTTATTTTTTTTTGGTTGACATCCATCATCCATCCATCCATGCCAGTGTCGCACACACGCACACAGCCAGAGCCACCTAACTACCTACCTCCAACCTGCCCAGTTGCGGGCGGCAATAAGCCAGCCAGGTCAGGTCGTGCGCGTTTTATGACGTCGGGGGGGTGGGGGGGGCGGATATGTGTCCCGTCGCCATATCCCCGCCGTCCATCCCACCCACCCACCCGCCATTGGTCTTCTCTGCTTGTCGCACTCCCGTTCCCGTCCCGTTCAGGTACTGCGGGCCTGCCACCGCCGTGGGCAGTTAAAAAGCCCGCCGCGGGCGCGGGCGCGGCAGCTGCCGCACAGCACATGCGGTGTCGCCAGGGGGCGCACCACCACCACCACCACCACCACACACCTCTGTCGCGACGCCCCATCCTCACCTGCTTGCTGCCCGCCCGTCTCCTCCTTCCTCCCTCCTCCTCCTCGGCGGCGGCCGGACTGCAACTGCGACTGCGACTGCGTGCGGTGCGTACGTATAATCTCTCTCCGTTCTTCTCTGCTCCGTTTCCGCTCGCTGGCACCTCGGCTCTGTTGTTCGGGGGCGTTCGAATTCCGCATCGCTCCGTGCGCAGCGCAGGCAGGCGGCCGTCCCCAGCCGGCCTGCCCAATCCAGCTCCCGAAATGCGGTTTCTGGCAGCGCCGCCGGTACTGGACCGCTCCCGCTTCCTCAGCGCGATTGGCGCTCGGCTCGGTTTTTCGTCGAGCAGGTTGTGGGCGTGTGTGTGTGTCGAATGGGATTGGGGGGATCCTGCCTGATGCTGCCGTTGCGGCCGATCCGAACTTGTCAAGTACATACGACAGTACAGAAAGTAGTAGTAGTAGCCTAGTAGGCTTCCTTTTCAGTTCTGTTATTAGGGGAGCTTGTTGTTTTGTATTTTGGCCGGCGTCCCGCGGCTGGTTGGTAGCCGGTATCCTTTGTTTCGACTTTGTTCACCTTTCGTGTCTTGACTGTTCTCTCATCATCGTCACATACCATGGTCAACCTACTTACCTTTGCGACTTTGCTTAGGAAATAGTAAAGAACTGTGTACTTGCTCTTCCTATTCTGCTGGCTGGTTATACTCTATAGTCTATTACGGAATACGATACAATATAACCAGCTGGTGCAGAACCATTTGATCTGCTTAGATAGTCACTTCTCTGCTACTGACTTGCTCTCATTTCCTCACGGTGTTTCAAAAAAAAAAAAAAAACTATTGCTTGTTAGTCTGTATGAATTTCGACTACTCTGATGATGATGAATAGGAGTAGCATCGTGGTAGTGATTTATTGAATGTTGATATCCATCAAAGTACGGACCCACTCATGAAGCATGATTAATATACTAACATAACGGTCTATTTCTTTTTGCTCCTGCCAGGAGGTCTGAACTTCATAGGGCCGGCCAGGTGAAATAATGGCGGAACCGTACCAAATGAGCGGCATATTGAACGGGATGCCTAATTTGAGGCATCCTTCCTCTCCATCGGAAGTCGATGAATTCTGTAAAGCGCTTGGTGGTGACTCGCCAATACACAGCGTGCTGGTCGCTAACAACGGGATGGCCGCGGTCAAGTTCATGCGCAGCATCGGATATGGGCCCTGGAGACCTTTGGGACAGAGAAGGCCATTTTTTTTTGGTTGCTATGGCGACTCCGGAGGACTTGAAGATAAACGCTGAGCACATAAGAATCGCCGATCAGTTCGTAGAGGTTCCTGGAGGAACGAACAATAACAACTATGCGAATGTACAGCTTATAGTAGAGGTTAGCACAATTCATCATCTGGGATTCTGGAAATTTTCACATAATTGTGTTTAGTTTTACATGCATTTTTTTGACTATGTGCTCTGGTAATTAATGTTCCAAGTTCAACTTCACAGATTGCAGAGAGAACTCGTGTATCTGCAGTTTGGCCTGGCTGGGGTCATGCGTCTGAGAACCCTGAACTTCCAGATGCTCTAAACGAGAAAGGAATCATTTTTCTTGGGCCACCGTCAGCTGCAATGGCTGCACTCGGTGATAAGATTGGTTCTTCTCTTATTGCACAAGCAGCAGGAGTTCCAACTCTTCCATGGAGTGGATCACATGTATGACATCTCCTATTTCTATGTGATTTTGCTCCTATTTTTCCTCTGCTATTTTAGTGTTCACTTAACATTCAATCAAACTCTCTGCAGGTAAAAGTTCCACCAGAAAGCTGCCATTCAATTCCCGAGGAGATATATAAGAATGCTTGTGTTTCCACCACAGAGGAAGCAGTGGCTAGTTGTCAGGTGGTCGGGTACCCTGCCATGATCAAGGCATCATGGGGAGGTGGTGGTAAAGGAATAAGGAAGGTTGGTTTTCTTGTTCAACTGAACTGTAGGAAAAGAGAAGGGACCACTATTCAGAAAAAAAAAAATGAAGTTAAAATTTCAGGCAAAAATTAGATTGATTATCACTAAATTTCTTGTCATTTGCATGGATATGTAGGTTCATAACGATGATGAGGTGAGGGCATTGTTCAAGCAAGTTCAAGGAGAAGTCCCTGGCTCACCTATATTTATTATGAAAGTGGCATCTCAGGTGAGAACCGATCCAAAGATTTTGTTTCCCTTTGTTTCATGTTGGCTTTGAACCTTGCCTTTGTTCTTTGTGTCCTGGCTTCTGTGTAATATATATTTGTTCCCGAAAACATTCATTCTGTTCTTTCTTTGTAGAGCCGACATCTGGAGGTTCAATTGCTCTGTGATAAACATGGCAATGTGGCAGCACTACACAGTCGTGATTGCAGTGTTCAAAGAAGACACAAAAAGGTTAGCTTTCCAAATTTCTTTTAAACATGTGATTCCCATTTTTGAGTGCCTTTGCTGAATTTGTCCCATACTTGGGTTGTGTATTTGTTCTGTAGAAGTTTATATCTTTCTTGATTAACTTTTATAGTTCAACTAGTGCAAGACAATTTTCCCCTATTTGTATTTTATTGAAAAAAATATTATTTTTCACCATTTACCTCTGCCACAGATTATTGAAGAGGGGCCAATCACAGTTGCTGCTCAGACACTGTTAAAGAGCTTGAGCAGGCAGCAAGGCGGCTTGCAAAGTGTGTTCGATATGTTGGTGCTGCTACTGTAGAATATCTCTACAGCATGGAAACGGGTGAATACTATTTTCTGGAGCTTAATCCACGGTTGCAGGTCTGTTCTAAACTTCCAATGCAGGGATTTTGCAGAGGCATTCTTCTATGGTTCTTCCATTTCGAGTTTTTGACTGGCTTCCTTTCAGGTAGAACATCCTGTGACTGAATGGATAGCTGAAATAAACTTGCCAGCAGCCCAAGTTGCAGTTGGAATGGGCATACCCCTCTATAACATTCAGGTATTTCAATTTCTCATCCCCATGATTGATGATATTTTGTTCTCGTGTTCTAACAAATGAATGGATCATTCGCAGAGATTAGACGCTTTTATGGAATGGATCATGGGGGTGGCTACCATGATTGGAGGAAAATATCAGCTGTTGCAACTAAATTTGATTTGGATAAAAGCGCAGTCAGTGAGACCAAAGGGCCATTGTGTTGCAGTCCGAGTTACTAGTGAGGATCCTGATGATGGGTTTAAGCCTACAAGTGGAAGAGTGGAGGTTGGTTTGCTTGACTATATAATACTATATAATACTCTTTCGGTAATCCACCAGCTGTGCTTACCCATATATTAACTTATATTCTCATCTTTTTCATCAGGAGTTAAACTTCAAAAAGCAAACCAAATGTTTGGGCCTATTTTTCTCTGTTAAAGGCAGTTTATGTCCATCCAAATTGGTTCTTTTTCTTTTGTGTTATATAAATCACCACAGCTGAATTTATCACTCTTGAGTATTTATTTTTTTTGTTTCTTTGTTTCAATGAAATTTTCTTGCTGAAATATGTATCCTGGTATGATACAAACTAACCCAAATGTTATTTTCCTTTTTTTGAATTTTCAGTCTGGAGGAGCAATCCATGAATTTTCTGATTCACAGTTTGGTAAGTAACATAGCATGATTTTTTTGTTTGTTCTTGGTATGGCTTGATGATTTTGGTTTAATTTGGTGTTCTTCTGTTGCAGGTCATGTTTTTTGCATTTGGGGAATCTAGATCTTTGGCCATAGCCAATATGGTACTTGGGCTGAAAAAGATTCAGATCCGTGGAGAGATACGCACAAATGTTGATTACACAGTGGATCTCTTGAATGTATGATAACCTCCATAGTAAATAGTCTTCTGTACTCTTTTATCTCTTTGTGTAATTCACCTTTTCAATTTTTCCATCTATACAGGCGACAGAATACACTTGAAAATAAGATCCATACTGGTTGGCTTGACAGCAGAATAGCTATGCGTGTTAGAGAGAGAGGCCTCCATGGTACCTCTCAGTTGTTGGAGGAGCTCTATATGTATGCCTGTTTGACTGCAAGCCATGATTTTTTTTACCTGCTTGTGGCTTGAAGTCAGCTATCTTTGTTGACATCAAAATTTCTCTCTTATTTAAAAGGAAGCATCAAGCAGGAGCTCAAAAAGCGTCATTACGATTATGTTGGTTATCTCAGCAAGGTCAGATACCACCAAAGGTATAATATAATGCAAATAACCTTATTGCAGGTTATACTTTTTGCTGTTGGACTTAAAACAGCTTGTTAACTCTGTAACTTCTTTCTTCATTGCAGCACATCTCGCATTGGTAACTATTACTCTGAACATACAGGGGAGCAAATACCGCGGTACTCAACTATAGTTTCTCTTTTACATTTCTGTTCTTACAACTCAGTGATTCACTGTTTTTAAGCAAAGTTAAACGTCATTAAACTTTGATGTAGATTGAGACAATGCGAGGGGTGGACCCACAGCTACAAATTAAGAATGAATGGGTCAGAAATTGAAGCAGAGATACATTCACTGCGAGATGGAGGACTTTTAATGCAGGTAAATTTACTCTATGTCCTTTTTCCTAGGTTTGGTGGCTTGAGTATCACTCCTTGGGGTCCCAGGCTAGGGTTAAAAATCCCCTCATCTATCCCATGCCAAAGCATAGATCTAAGGCCGGCTTCAGTCATGGTAGTTCTCACATGGGCTATGGTGCCGCCGTGCATGGGTGAGGCAGGGATTAGGGATTTTCTCTACCTGCGTGAGAAGGTCTTCTTCTCTATAATGCCGCCGGGGTTCAGGTCGAGTTTTTTTTCTATTAAAAGTTCTGACACATCTTTGTTGTAAATTTCTTCAGTTGGATGGAAACAGTCATGTAATTTATGCAGAGACAGGAGGCTGCTGGTACAACGACTTCTCATTAATGGTAGAACATGCTTACTACAGGTAAAGATGGCTACATTTACATATTTTACTCTTTTCATGTTACGTGCCAAACACAGTACTTTGACATATTTTTACTTGAAACTTGAATGTATTGGATCTGGCAAACCTTGTGAATCATCGTTCATATGAGATCATAAAACATTATATTCTTTTTTTTTGCCTTTTGGTAAACCCACACTAAACTTGATTAGAATATAACAACAACATAGAGTGTGGAGAGGCAAATTTAGGAATTCATGATACATGGCCTTAAGTCATATAATTGATTGGATGTGCATTTCTTTCCTCCTCTGCAAGTTCTCTCTTGGCTTTTCCATGTGTCCAAACAATCTAATGTCCTTATTATTTGTCCTCAGTTTCCAAAGATAACACAGTGACCAGTTGTCTGAATCTTTCTGAAAGTTCGTCACCATGTTGAATTTGACTTGAAGAGTGCAAACACAGGAGGATTTAGTTGTTTCAACTCTTAACTTATATTCTCATCATTTTACAGAAGCCATTCTCTTATTGTATTTTGCAGTACGATCTTCAAAGTTGTTGGCTGATACACCTTTACTGACTTCTCGGTTCTTGGTTAGTGGCTCTTCTCATGTGGATGCTGATACACCATATGCTGAAGGTGGAGGCAGATGTGCATGCCACACACTGCCACCCTCTGGTGTCATTCACTGTTGTTATGCCTGAGGTCAGGCCATGCAGCGAATTTTATTCTCTCAATTTCCCTCTCTGCCTGCACATTCGTGCTCTCTCTCTCTCTCTCTCTCTCTCAATCAGTATGATTGCTTCATTTATGTCGAACTTCATGAAATCAGCATGGTTACTACCTTTATAACAAGTTAAACTTTCCTTTTTTCGAACATATATAAAATGATCTGACCAGATTGTGGACCTTGATGACCCATCTTCTGTGAGGAGAGCTGAACCATTTCTGGTTCCTTCCCCAAACTAGGACCTCAACTGTATCTCTGGCAAGTTCATCAAAAATTTGCTGCAAAGTGTGAATTCACACATGATCCCTTGGCAGCCCTGGCTCCTTTCTGTGGCAAGAACATGTCTGTTTTTAGCAGATTAGCTTTTGACTAGTTTTCTGTCAAATCAATTGTGGTCTTCTTTTGTCTCTTCCTGTTTTGGGTGCACATGAGATGTCTGTGACTAGTTTGGATGCATTCGGATGGTAAGTACAAGGGTATGAATTGGAAGATCCTGACACCCTACCAAAGTTGCTGAGGGGCGTTATTGAGTCCGGTGCTATTTAACTCTGTTTGGTATTTATATTTCTTACTTACAAATACTACTATATAGGCAAATGTTGCATACTGTTCAGAGAAAGACAGGTTACTAATGAGAGGCTTGTGGAACCTCTTATGAACCTAGTCAAATCATATGAGGAGGAAGAGAAAGCCATACTCGATGTTGTGAAATCTCTGTTTGAGGTATCTGTCTGTTGAAGGCTCTTCAATGATAACCTTCAGGCAAGTTTTCTGAAGATTGCTCCAGTGCTCATTTGCTTTCACCAAAATCGTTATATTGTTGTGTTTCTGTTTTTTCCATTTTCAGTCTGATGTTATGAAGCCTTCAACATGCAGACTGAAGATTTGACGCCACATTGTGGTGCACCAGGTAATTTCTGTGGTTTGTGATTTTTTTTCGTGACGTGTGTGGCTTTCTGACAATTTGTTTTGGCGGGGGTGTGAAAAGCAAAAACAAATTAATACTAAACATGGAGGCATTAGTATGTCAATCTGCCCACAGGGGATCCGATTGATTAAATACTTGCCTTGAACCATACATCTTATTCAGAGGTAAAGTTGAATTTTGGAAGATTGATTCGATTTATTTTACTCATGTGGTCATGTGATGGTGTAATATATTGTTGTGTGTGTTGGCTGGCACTTAAAACAAACTTCTTGAGCACACACTTAAATTGGTGAACTTCGCTGAAAAACAGCAGAAGCCTTTCAGAGCTGGAGATGTTTACTGAGCGTCTGTCAACACCCTAGGAGAAAGATAGCGGAATAAATGAGAGAAGATGGAAGATTTGGTTTGTGCTCCTGGCAGTTGAGGATGCTCTTGTAGCTTTGTTACGTCCCAGCGATCTACTTCAACGGAGGATTTGAGAACATATATACTTGAATTATCAGGTATCAGCAACTTTGTCCCACTACTTTGATTTATGGGTAATTTTAGCTTAAAATTGACAAAATTTATGTGAACTAACACAAATCACATTGCGGCCTTATCTTGAAAAAGTGGAAGTATCCGGATGCAATGGCACAGTAACTAATTGCCTTATGAATTCTCTGAAGAGCATCTCTTAAGCAAGAGGTAAGATGTTGCCCCTACGAGAATCCCATTGAGAAGAGAGATAGGTGTTGTCATGGTTTATGTCAAGTCTCTCCATTTCTAGCAACTGCAATGTTACACTGAAGGAACTTCACAGTACGAGTGGTGTCGGAAGTGTCTCGAGCGGTAACCATGCAAATTCTAATCAAGCAATATGCTTCCTTATTGCTGGTTGGCTCATGTCAGATAGTACTCAAAGACAGGTTTTGTTTGCTCTCCATATCCTTATGTATTTCTATTAACAATTAATGGATGTCATCAATTTATTATTTTACTATTTTTCTCTTGTAGTGGTGATGAGGATCAAGCACAAGAAAGGGTCAACTCTTATCAAGATTTTGAAGGATAAATACTATTACATCACAGCTTAATGGTGCTAATGGTAAGGTTGTCAGCTTTAGCCCGTATCCAAAGAGATGAAGGCGTCCGCCAATGCGACACTCAACTTCAATGACAAGCTTTTATTATGAGGAGGATCAATGCTTCGCCAATGGAACAACCATTGTGTCTACATTCTTGACTTTAATTTGTATATATTCATACTTATAATATTCATACCCAATATCTCTTTATTCTGCTGCATCTCTTTAACACATTTTTCTGTAAATACAGGGGAGAAAGAAATTTAATTTTATTGGTAAAATAACACCCCATCAATGGCATTTATACACTTATCAAGGAGTGAAAGATCAAAGATTAAATGACAGCCAGAGGATGTTCCTTATAGTCGAACATACCAGTGCAATGGTTTCTGTCAGGTAATATTAGTAGGCCACACAAGCTTCATGGGTGATGGATTCACATCAAACAGCATTCTCAGATCATTGTTGATGGAACTTTTTAGAAGAAACAGAGCTATGCTCATGGTGAGACTGTGAGATCAGGCCACTCACATCTGTGTATTAGAGAGAACAGCACAATTGCATGAACTAATCCCATTTCAAGGTTGGTCAATGCACCATGTCTTTTTTCTTGTTATTAGATATGAAGCATAAGGGTTGTTAATTGCTTGAAGTTATCCCACTTAAACTGTTCATTGTGCAGGATGACATTGATGAAGTGATCAGGGCGAAGGACTGTACTTTTGAAGCATATATTGAATCTATATATATGAACATGTTGAGTCCCGGGATGCATCGTCTTTCTGTGTGCCAGTGAGGAAATGTCAGTTGGTTTTGCTTGATGAGCAAGCTAATTGGTGGCGATTGTTACCAATGTTTTCACCATCGATGTATGAGATTCTTTGGCGACTCACTACTACCGAAAATAATCATTACAACCAATTTAATGACTCAGAAAAATTAATTTCTACCACCAGTCTCATATGTAAACGACGGTAATCACAACCAACGTAAACACATTTACATGTTTCTTTAGCTAATAATGCAATGCTCCCATATGCTATCATTTACTTTTGGGTAGAAGGATATCATTTACACGATGTGTTTGGATTCAATTTCTTTCTCCCAGATTTACCACAGAGAAGTGGAAGACTAGCACACATCAGCTTCTCTATCAGTCACCACAGCACGACTGTTGGTCACTGCATGGTATTTGTATTGGTGATCCCCGCCTACAAGCCTTTGGATTGCTATTGACCTCAAACGTTAACTGCTAGGAAAAATATATACTGCTATGATTTCCCTTGGTAAGTTAACGCATCCTTGTTTTCCCAACATCCAGTTATGGCATGTTGAAGCAATTCATCAGTAATACTGTTTATGCAGGCATTTGAAACTGCGCTGAAGAGATCATGTGGAAGTCGTAGCAGCTGTGGTGTTAGTGAAGCTAATGAGCACAATCAACTATATGCTGAAGTCAAAGAGCTTATGTTTGCTGATTCGGTTGGAGCAGGGCACTCCATTGGTTTCAGTTGAATCCTCGAGCATGAATGATATTGGAACAACTGTCCCACCAAGTATTCCCCAAGTGGCCGGAGACATTTAACTGGGTCATTTGATTGAGAGAAGATACATT